>BCFW01000001.1:793085-821260 GCA_001599015.1 Apiotrichum domesticum | reverse complement strand
GGGGGGGGGGGGGGGGGGGGGGGGGGGGGGGGGGGGGGGGGGGGGGGGGCTGTGCGCTGTGCGCTGAAGCGCCACCGCAGCACGCTGCAGCAGTACGCTTTCGTCGTCGTCGTCGTTCGTCGTCCCAGCCAACACCACCACCACCACCATTACCACTTTGCTTGCTGCCCAATTGTCCATCATCCCACACACCCATCCATTCCATTCCATCTCCCCATCCTCCCTCCCCTTCGGTCCTTCCTCGTTCCCCTTCCTGTCTCCGCATCCACTCGTTTATCCCACTTTCCTCCCGCTCGTCGCTTTCTCGGTCCTTCTTTCCCACCACAAAAACCCAGTTTCGTTACCCAGCGGACCCCTCTCGGTCTCGATTCACCGACGTATTGCGTTTCCTCGTTGTCCTCTTCCACCTCGACGACGACACGGCTCTGATTCATCATTATTCTTAACCCATAGCCATCGCGCAACCGCCAATATCCCGAGACCGCTGTTGTACTGTGCACGCCCCGTTCTCTGAGCCCCACTACGTGAGTTGTCGTTGCCAAGACATCCCAAGAAACACCTTCCCCCCATTTCCCAAACACCCCACCTTCCCACAGATGAAGATAATCAGAAGTCGCGACGCTGTTGTCGCCTAGCATCGCTAGGTCGGCACGGTACAACATGTGCTATGACTTCATGCACCACCCTCTGATGTTCTCCTTCCACGCTGGATTCTGTATTTATCGTATCAGACCATATTAACCCTAGAACACTTGACACTCCCTCGACACTCCCGCCCACCATGGCGCCGTACACCCCCCTACCCTCGGGCGCCTCGGGCACCGGCTCGAGTCCGTCGTCGCCGCGGCGATCAGTTTCGTTCCGCGACCGCTTCAGCCACGGACGGCGACGCAGCCTCGTCCCAGATCCAAATGAGATGGACCGTGCGTTTGAGGACCCTGGAGACGACGATGACGACCACGATGCGGGCGAGGAGCACCGCCTCCTGGGGAACAATGCCACCTCGTCCTCGTCGCCGCCGCGCGCCCAACCCATGCCCGGCGACTACGACTTTGACCGTGATTATGTGAGTTATGCTGCATTTGCCCCATGCGGAAGGCACGCGTCGCGTACCATTCCATCGCACTCCATACTGATGCCAGTTTCTACCCCCTCCCGGCTCTCCGCCCCCCTTTGAGGATTACTCGGCCTCGAATCCCGCGCCTGGCAACAGCAACGGTGTGATGCCGACCGAACCCATCGCTCGCCCGAAACCGCAGCGCCACTTCCTTGGCGGTCTTCTCCCCCTGTCGTTCCTTCCCCGGCAACAGCAAGCGCCGCCTACGGGCATGGGCGGTGGCCAGAGCGGTGTGTTCGCCAACCTTGCGGCAAGACCGGATAGGGAACCCACCCGCGACCCCGACGATCCCAACTTTGCTGCCGAGGATGAAGCAAAGGACGCGCCACCGTCGTACCAGACGGCGCTCCGCGACGCCGTCCCTCCCTACTGGGACACAACTGTCGTGCTGCCGTCATCCACCTCACCCTTTGGCCCCCTTTCGTCTTCCATCAACGGCGATGATATCTTGATCGACGGCATGTCGGCCGGTAACCTGTTCGGCTTTGTCTGGAACCTCATCGTCTCCACCGCCTTTGCGTTTGTTGGCTTCCTTCTCACCTATGTTCTTCACACTACCCACGCGGCCAAGTTTGGCTCCCGCTGTGGACTTGGTCTTACTCTTGTGCGCAAGGGCTTCTACCTCCGCGTAGAGGCACTCAAGTTGATGGAGGACAGCCAGTATGACGATGTTATCGATCCCGCCACTGGAAGGACCAAGGGCGACCTCGCCGCCGAGAAGGAAGTCGCCACATGGGGTGTCAACTTTCAGTGGCCCGTCGTCGACTGGCCCGTGCCGGAGCACTGGGGCGGCAAGGGCGAGACGTTTACGATACACAACCTTCAGGAGGCAGAGGTGGTTGCCCACAAGTACAACCACACGCTGGCCGACATTCTCAACATGCCAACTCCCGAGGAGCGCGGCCGAGCAAACGAGTGGTTTGCGTTTATGCTAATGACCATTGGCTGGTTCCTGGTCCTTGCGTCGATTGGTGGCTGGTGGCGTGTCAAGCGGTTTGAGCGCAAGCTCCGCGAAGCGCAGAACGAATCGGAGCGGGCGCAGCGCGCTGCTCGGGGATCGTTTGACGAGCTCGCCGAGGGCGAGGACGAGGACGAGCGCCCCGCGCAGCCTGGGCCAACCAGCCTGGCGTACTACACGTCGGCATTCACGCAGGCGGTCAACGGCGCCCGGGAGATTCAGCAGGGTTTCTTCGGTATGAATGGGCGCAATATCGAGCGCGGAGACACCGTCTTCACCTCGCACGACGAGGACGAGCACGAGCTGCTTGCCGCGCGGAATTTTGATGCAGGACCGATGGCGACCACCGAGCCGCAGTCGCCCACCGGCGGTCGGCGCCGCGGCCTCTGGACATAGTGTATCCCCCTTTCGTTGTACATGTGATGAATTTATAGACAAGGTGGGGAGTGACAGGACAAAAAGCACATGGGAAGAAGGGAAAGGAAGGGAAAGGCGTGCAGGGGAGGAGTGGGTTATGGGTTACCGCCACAGGCCAGGGCGGAGCGTCACGCTGAGCAACACTTGAAGAGTTGAAAATCATCCACTCGATGTACACAGTACACAATGTGCGTTGTGCTGTAATCGCTGTAAAGTGTAAGCTATTGTCCGTCAATGTTCTAACATTCGAGTTTCGATGCGCGATGCGCGGTATGCACCGATCCCCCGATCGATCGAACACACTTTCGTTTGTTCACGTCATGGACACGGGGTGAGACGTCGAGATGGGGAGTGCAGAGTGCGGATAAACTACAACAATATCAGTTCTGGGGGGTTTATCTCTCCGACTGCGGAATGTGACTTTCAACAGTAAGAGGCACAAAGCAACGGACATCTAGAACACGAACCCGAGAAATCAAGACTGCCCCAGCGTCGGGTCAGCATGCATGTAGAGCAGAGAAGAGCCCTTGACCTTTGCTATGTGTGTTCTCTTTCCTCTTGATGTTCGTCCCGAGTTGTAATGCATCCCAGGATCCCAAGCTCCCAAGCCCCTCCAAAGCCTCCAAAGCTCCAACCCACCCGACCTACAGGGTTGCCATCTCCTTTGTTGCTCGATGCGGAATGAAACTTGGTGCATACCCGGGATCAAAATGACGTTACAGTGCAAGATGTCCTGAGATATTCATCCATAATGGCAGCCAGCCCAGCCAGCCAGCCAGCCAGGTGCCACACTGTGAACGACGACCGCCAGGATGAGACTGAGAGAGACAGGACGTGCAGGACCATGCACCATGGACAGGACACTGGACAGGGAGGACCGAAAGGGGAGGGGGATGCATTTCTTTCTTCTTCTCACTCTCTTTCCCATCCCCCCCATCCTATCCCACAAGTATCCATATCGTGCATCCCCACCCCAATCCATCCATCCATCTATCCATCACATCCCGTGCCATGTCCGTGCCGGACACGCCCACGCCCGCCCCCCGCGCGCTGCGCCCCTCCCTCATGCGCATCTGGCGCGAGGAGACGGAGTCTGAGCAAGGCGTCTCCTCCTCCGACTCTGAAGAAGAACTCCCTCTCCCCGCTCCCTCGTTCAGTCTTGCTTCGGACGACGACGTCGATGCCGCCCTCCGCGCGCCCCGCAAGGGCAAGAATGTCGACCCCCGCGAGAGGCCCCGCCGCCGCCGTGGGAGGCGGCAGGCGCTGGTCCAACGCGTGAGTCTGAGACGAGAACGAGGTTATATGGTGTGCTGTGTTTGGTGTGCGGTCGGGTTACGCGGATCGTGTCGAGTCGTATCGACCGCGGCCGAGTCGTGTCGACTCTTGTCGATGTCTGTCGGCGTATGTGACTGCGCCGCGAGGTGTGGCGCCACAATCACGTCCTAAGACATGCCCGTCCCCGTCCCTGTCCCTCTCCTCCCCTCCCTACAGCTCCGCTTCGCGCTCCGCTCACACCAGCTGCCATCCTCGATCGCAAACCGCAACCCCACGCGGCGCTACGTCTCTCCCACGGAGTCGGTGTACGCGCTCACGAACCAGATCGGCGGACTCGGGACAGACGAGATAGACCAGGACGAGGACGCGCTAGACGAGAAAGATGTTACATCGACGTTACTTGCTGATGTTCCTGAGGAGGGCACGTCGCAGTTCACTCCGCTCCCCACCTCGCCGGCCGCGGGGTCCGATACCGAGGTCGACGAGCCGACCTCGCCGCTCGCAGCCAAGGCGAAGGCGCGCCGCGCTGCGACGCGTTTTGCGCGCCAGGCTAGGTCTAGCGCGAAGAAGCGCAAGACGCGCAACGACGATAGCGATGATGGTGTCGAGGCGCTCCGCGCGCTCGAGAGCCTCGCTGAGAAGATTGGGTACCGCCTTGTCCCCATGTCCCCAGGCCGCGGCGAGCCCATGGATGCCGACCCCGAGTTCCCGCTCCCACCCCCCATGCGCGTCGTCCCATACACTGAAGGCTATGATGGCTGTGACGATCGTGATCAGAAATCCAAAGATCCTATTTCTATTGTTGCGCGATCGGCTACTCCGGATATTGTAGAGAAGATCCCCCCCAAGACCACTTCCCCGGCCACGTCCCGCGCACGCCAGCGCTATACCACCACCGTACCGCTCGCCAAGGCGAACGAGCCTGTGACGCCGACGCAGGCGCGCCGCCGGCGCCAGCAGCGCCAGCGCGACGCCCAGCTCATCCCCCGCTCCACTGGCCCCGAGACATCCCACCTGAAGCGCTCGTCGCCGACGTCGCTCCTCCCTTCGCGCGTGCACCTCCGCAAGCCGCGCGTCTTTGCGCGTCGCCCGGTCGTCCTCTTCCGCCCCAGGCGCGTGTCCCGCTTCCTCTCCTCGTGGGGCATCACGGACGAGCTTCCCCCCGTTGTCCCCGGATTCGTCTATGCCGCTGCTACGCGCGACCGCGCGATATTCCGTCAGGTCCGCAGCAGCCTGCTCCGTCGGTACCGTGAGCGTCTCGCATTCGCCCAGATTCCCCGCCCTCGTGCGCGCATCAACTCGATCTCGGACGAGGAGGCGATAGAGTTCCTCCTCCCCTCCGACGATGTCGAGATGTTCGACTCAAAAATGGTCGACGACGAGCTGTGCGCCATCTCTCCCACGAGCCCGTCCCCAGCTCCCGGCCCGTCTTCCCGCCCACACAGGCCGAACAAGCGCGCCGCCGCTTGGGGCAGCGCCGAAGTCGCCGCCCGTGCGGAGATACGTGCCACCCAGCGTACGAAGGAGCTTGGCGAGTGGACACACGGTCTGCGTATGCACATCCTCGCCCGCCGCGCCGCGCGTGAAGCCGCGAAACAAGCCACCGCCCAGCGGACCCGGCAGGCTGTCGCTGCCGCCCTGCACGCGGTGGAGGAGCAGCGCGCCGAGGCCGCCGAGCTCGCCCGCCTAGCTGCCGAGGCGCAGATCGCCTACGATGCCGAGATGGCCCGCCGCGCGTCTGCCGCCGCCGAGCAGCGCGCCCGTGCCCAGGAACTCGCCGCTCAGCGCCGCCGCCGTCGCGCCGCGGACTCGGTCGCCGCCCACGTCGCAGCCCGTCCCGGGACGCGTCTGGCCGCTATTCACCGCCGCCCGGCCGTCCCCGTCCCCATTGCGACGCGCAACGCCCCGGCTGGCCCGTCACGGCCCCGTGAGCGCGAGTCCACCCCTGAAAGAGATGTTGAAATCGAAATTGAGATCGAGGTCGCCCGCGCCGTCCCCGAGCCGCAAACCCCGGTCCGCCGGGCCTCCCCTGTTCTCGCGTCCCCCATCCAGCTGGCGGATGATGTTCCTGTTCCCGCCTCGCCCCCGCGCTACGAGTACCCTTTCTTCCCGATCGTGCGCGCTGCGCCGCCCGTGCACCTCCGTGCTCCTATCCCACGCCGTGTCACTGCGCCAGCCGCCTCGCCCCCGCACTACGTCGTGAACCGGTACGAGATTGACGACCCGCCGACGCCGCCGCCGCCGTACAATGCGCAGACGGACTGCACGACGCTCGTGGCTGCCGTGTTCCACGAGGACGCCGAGGCCGAGGAGGTCGATGAGCGTGATGAGCGCGAGCTCGCGCACGAGATCAACGTCGCCGCGTACGCCGCCATGCGCCGTGATCGCGAGCACGTCCGTGTGCAGGACCTGGACGACGGCGTGGACGAGGAGATGGACGTTGAGATTGAGAACGCCCTCGGGCTGCAGTACGCCGAGTACGAGTACGAGTACGCCGAGTATGGCGCGTTTGCCGACGAGGACGACAACGCCGACGGCCGGCCCGCCGGCGCGCTGGGCGCCCTCCGCCGCTGGTTCGGCTGGTGAGAAACGTAATGAGTGTCAGAGTGAGACGGAGAATAAGAACAAGTGTAGGATTGGACTCGGAGATTCGGATTGAGAGAAGAGGAATGAGAATGAGTGATACCGTGCTTCGTGCTGTGCCTTCTTGTTATACATGACTATATGACGATGTCACTGTTGTGTCTTTTATTGATCGGGTCGGGGTCACTGCTTGCATTCCTTGATACGACTGACACGCGCTGCTGATGCACTCTGAGACGACACGGACAGTGGCGGCGAGACGGACGAGACAGTGCGCCCTTACACAATAGAGAGACAACATCCCAAACGACACTGAGGGGGTCTTCCGAGAGTCTCGATATATTACGCCCTCTGGACTGTCACTCTACTCGCAACCACTATCACTCCCACCTCTCCCACCACCAATATTCCCAATGGACGACTGCCCACACTGCATCGCAGAGATATACACCCCCTCCGCGCTCCTCTGCCACCTCTGTGCGTACCTCCCCAACGTCGCTGACCACAGGCATCGCCGAGTTGTCCGAGTTGCGGCCCCGCGCCCCCTGGTCCGCGTTGGGGAGCCGCACGGCCGCGAGTCCTCCGATCGCGGCGCCACGGCCCAAATTCTTCCCGCTTATCAAGTAGTCCTCATATCTGCCTCATTGTACACTGTATCCATACACATACCCGCTCCTAACATGCACCCCGTGGCCTGTATCAAGTTGTACAAAGTGGCAAACACGCTGCCACATGAGACTTTGCCCTTCGCACAGTACTGACCATCATACCGCTCATCTCTCCAGTGCGCCCTTACGCATCGCCCGGAGGGATCTGCATCTCGCGTACTCTATCTACTGCACACAATCTGTACGCACCGGGAATGTCTAAGAAAAGTGACAGAAAGAAAAGCCAAAAAGCCGCAGAAAAATCAATCAAATCCAAGCATTCCCTATGGGTCCATTTGCCAAAAACATTCTTCAAGGCCAAACTGGGGATCGAACCCAGATTACGGGAACTGGTTCCTCGCGCCCCGGGGCTCGGGTCGGAAACTCAAAATCCCATGTACTAGCCATTATACTATTTGGCCCGCCACAATTTTTTTTGCGCCGGGTGGGATTTGAGCGGCGGTCTGGAGGAGATGGTGATCAGACCGAGCGCGATGGGATCTCGTCGTTTTGGATCTCGTGTGTTTGTGTTTCCACCATCTCCCCTTCTACTGCACGGCAGGCTGGACAACGCTGCGCATATCCCAGACCTGATGACGTGTGTGGGTGTGCTGATCCAACATCGGTTGATAGTTGACCACCGCCGTCTCTCTTTCCCCCACATCCCAGTCTCTCTCATCTGACCATCTGGCAATCGGACCTGTTCTTTCAACCGTCCACCACCACCCCCCAGCCTCTAAAAACAACTCCCAAAAGGAATATCCCGCCTCTTCAAGGCGTTGCTGACGTTTGGCGGGGTCGAACCGCCGACCTCATGCGTAATCCTGTGTATCTCCAGTGTTAAGCATGCGCTCTAACCAACTGAGCTAAATCGCCGACGGGTGAGGGATTCGGCGAGATCTCCGGCGCCGGCTGGGCGTTGGGATGCAGAGGGTGCGGAGGGTGCGGAGCGGGCGGAGAGCTTCTATATCGAGATTCAGATGGCTGAGAGGAGATGGAGATTGGGGGGGAACGGCTAACGCTAAGGGGAACAAGAATCAGAGGGGAGGATGCAGATGGGAGGCTGATGATGACTGACCGTGACTCAAAGGCTGAACGTGTGGCAACCCCTTGGTCATGTTTGGTCCCAAAATCCCAAGATCGAGCGGCGGTTCGCGATGGGTGTCATACCAATGGTGGATACGAGCTCAGCCCTCGCTCCCTCAGTCTGTTTCCTTCTCCAACGGGATTCTCCGATAGTCCGATAGTAACGCGCGCCCAGGCGTGCCCAACACCGTCTGGCGCATCGTATAGCTGAAGGAGCTGGGCGTACATCCGTATCCTGCTGTAGTCCTCGGCGAAATGGTGGCGCCACGATTATCGCGACGCGGCCATCCGATCGGAACCCGGAATCTAGCTCATAGCTCTGAATCCACCACACCCTCTCATCAAAGGCCAGAGATCCAGAGACTCGAGACCAGTTCCCGGGCCCCGGGCCCTCCATGCGCAATAACGAAAAAGAAAAAGGTACTGCTCGCGATCAATCACAAGCCGCTGCTGACGTTTGGCGGGGTCGAACCGCCGACCTCATGCGTAACGCTGTTCGAGTGTTAAGCATGCGCTCTAACCAACTGAGCTAAATCGCCACTGGGGAGGAGATTCGGGGGGGTGCGCTGCGGCGAGCAGCGAGGAGTGAGGAGCGAGGAGGGAGGAGCGTGGAGTGAGTGGCGAGGAGCGGAGGAAGCAGGAGCGAGGGGCGAGGAATCAGGAGATCCCGATGGATGGCCTAGGCTCTGGGTTCCAGTTCTTGGACAGGAAATGATCCAAGATTGGCCGCATTCCGGTCGTCCGTGGTTTCATTCGCAGTCATGCCGACACGAGTGGGAGTGACGAGTTGTCCCGCACTGCGGTAGTGCGACTCGGCGACGTTGCCGACGTCTGTTGCGGGTACTGCATGAGCGGATATCACGGATCGATACTGTACAATGAAGATGCCCGCCCTCGCCATCGATCGGGGCCTGGGCTGACTTCAGTCTTGGTTCCCTGTAGACTTGATGTGAAATGGTCCCAGTGCATTCATGGTCTTTACCTGGCCATTTGGCATTGCGGTCCGTGTCGTTCTGGCATTTCGGCACCGTGAGGATGGTGGTCAGGATGTTGCGACCTGTGGTCGGTAGACGGCCGGTACTGGACTTAATCGTCGGGACGCGGGGGTTAGTATGTACACCTACCAACATGAAAACCCAAGTCAACCTCAACAGTTAAAATGTCAGTTCCACCTGTCGACAGCCACGCCGACAGCAAGCGTCACACGTCCATAATACAAGGATACAACACCATCTACGTCGGAAGATGCTCAGAAATGGCTGCGGTCCTCCAGCCGCCAGTCGCGCAGCGGGCCCCACCAGCTCCATCCGGCAGTTGGCGGGCGGGCGGGGCGGGGACGCTCCGTGCGGCCCTCGTCCTCGGAGGAGAACACGTCCTCCCACTCCTCGTCGTCCCGGCGGGCGGGGGGCTCACAGTCGCAATCACGTTCTCGTTCTCGTTCTCGGCCCCGGTCACGGTCACGGCGGGAAGTACGCGACACGCGGGAACTGCGGGACGCGCGCCGGTCCGCTTCGCGATCAGGCGATGCACGGCGTGATGTGCTCCGCCGCCGTGATGTGCTCCGCCGCCCGTCGCGATCACGATCGCGCGACGAGTGGCGGCGGTACGACGACGTCGGACGGGGTGTGCTCGGCTCCTCGTCATGGTGCGAGTGCTCCGAGTGGTCCGAGTGCGTCGTCCTGTCGCCGTCGACATCCACATCGCCGTCGCCGCCGTCTCCGTCATCCACGTCCGTGTCGTCCTTGTCCAACAGCTGGCCGGCGCGCAGCCGCCGGTCCGCCTCCTGTAGCCGCCGCGTGCTCTCCGCATGCTCGTGCACGCCATACTGGCCCAGACCCCACCCGTCCTCTGGGGCCACGCCCGCGATGGTGGGTACACGCGCGCGGCGCTCGGCCTGCTCGACTGCGCGCTTCCGTGCCGCCTCCTCGTGCGCGTGCCGCAGGCGACGGAAGTACACCTGACAATAGGTTACAGGGAAGGCGAGGAGTTCACCCGCGGTACGCGGCGCGTGCAGTGACGGCGTCTGCGAGGTACTTGATGTCTCCGAGTTTGAGCTCGGAGGCTGGCGGCCCGCACCAGAGCCGTTGTCTTCCGTTTGGGCGTGGACTACTGCTGGCTCGACGAGGCGCAGCGACCCGCGCTCAATCTCCTCGTTCGCGTGGACGCCTTCCTCCTCGTCGCGAGGGGCGGCGATGCGCACAGGGCGGCGCCGGACCCCTCCGCCACCGACGCCACCGGATCCCGAGTTGGAGTGGTGCGATCCGTTCGGGAGGAGGTGCGCGAGGCCCGTGGTGAGGCCCGAGACGGCGTTGTTCGCGCCCATCTTGACGCGCCCCGCCATCGTGTTACCCCCAGTTCCCGGGCCGGGGGTCTGGCGCCGCGTGTCATTATCCTCAATGACCTGCCGACGGTGCGCGCGGCGTGCCGCCTTGCGCCTCTTGCGGATGGCGCGCTCCATGATGTCCTCAACCTCACCGATACCCATGCCCGCTCCGACCCACCACCACCAGCCGAGCCATGTCTGCCAAAGGACAGCGGCCCAGATGAGGTGTTGCAGCCAATCAATATACTCTTCCTTGATGGCCACAAAGGACGAGGCGGTCGTCGCGAATGCCAAACCCAGGGCACCCATGCCGAACACCCCCGTGCCGCCATCCAGGCGCCACGCACGGTTGCGGTTCACGAGAAAGCCCCAGATACAGAGCGAAAGGGTGAAGATGAGGAGAAGACATGAGGAGAAGACGTTGCGGATCGCGTCGCCGAGATCCACAACATTGCGGTGGTCGGAGAGGTCGAAGAAGAAGAGGGCAGAGGAGGCGATGGCCAGGGGGCCTGGGATCAGCTACCGCATGGAACTGTAGCTCACCGAGCATGAAGAAGATGAGGCGCGCCTCGATGCGCGAGGGGTACAGCAGGGTGAGGAACTGGATGTGGGTAAGCTGCCGTCAGTGAGTGTTCAATGGGTTGTCAACGTATCTTCCACCCACATTAGCCAAACCATTGCAGATGGCCTGGAGGAGATACCACGCGCCCTCCTCGCCTGCCGTCCAGTCCGCCTTGGGCACCTTGACCGCGACGTATTCTAGATCGTACGGCCAGTGGTCGGCTGTTTCGTGGCAGTGCTCAAGGATGACGCCTATACGGACCGTCGCGCCGATGAGGACAGTGATGATGGATGAGAGCTGGAGGCAGTAGTTGAGCGGCGCGAGAGGGTAGTGGTACTGCGCAGTGACTGCGTGTAAGCGGGTGAGGATGGGAAAAGACAGAACGCGCACGAGCAGGGAAGGAGATGAAAGCCTTCGACATCTCTCAAGTCCCGCGTCCCATTCTGCGTTCCCTGGGCATACTCACATAGCAGGTGGATAAGCAGGACGACAAGCAGCGTAAGCGTGATGCCGCTAACGAGGATCTGGATGGGGAGGGAGTATGAGAATGGCGGCTGGAACTCGAGGTACGGATCGGGGACCATGCGCGCGACGGTGGGTTCGGGGATCATGCTGAGCGACATGGGCGTCCCGCCGACCGTGGCCGTCGACACCGTCTCAGCCGCGGCCGCGACGGACATCGGGACCGAGGCCGCGAGGATCCCCAGCGCGGTGGTCAAGGTGGCTGTCGCCATGCCGACCGAGGAGGGCAAGAGAAGGGGAGATGGGAGACTTGGGCGATGTCTTTGTTTGTGGGCTGTAAGTGAGACGCGATACGCTTGAGGTTCGGCGATGCTGTTACGCGTTTACGCTGTGCCCCGGGGTGTCATGGCGTGCGGATGGCGAGGAGGAGAAATGTGGAGAGATGAGAGGTGGTGGATGTGGATGAAGATGGAGACCTTAGTTCCAAGCTCCCCAGCTGCTATTCTTAGGTGCTTGATGCAAAGCATGTCCTGGGTGGATGGGACGGGAGCAGATGACTGCGATATCTGCGATCTGGGACGATAGTATGTGGGGTGGCAAACGGCGGTGTGGACCGAGCCGATGTTCACAACCTGGTGGGTTCATTCAACACTCCAGGAGCCGGCCTCAGCTTCATCCGTAGTTGCCCCGCCCCCCGAGACGGAGCCACAGTAACACCACCCGCCTTCCCAGGCTTGTATATTCTAGAACATGACAAGAAAGATGACATCAAAAGCACACCTGAAGGAGAATAATAAGGAAGAGCGAAAATACGAAAGGATGATACAGAAACTACACTCTACCGCCGCGGCGTGCCCTTGCCGTATACGCTTGCCCGCCGGGGAGTCTGCGACGTGCCGGTGCGGCGGGGCGTCTGTGCCTGGGTTCGCGCGGCGACGGCCGGGGCAACCGACACGGCAGCGGCCCTCGCGACTGCCTCGGCGCTCTGCTGCTTGCTGTCGGCCACGGCGAGGGCGCGGAGCATCTGCATGGGGTCGGCGCGGGTGCGTGATGGCCCAGCAGCGGATGCCAGGAAGATCGAGGCGTCGGGGTCCTCGGCGTCGTCGGCAGGTATTGCCTCGGTGATGCCCTCGCGAGCGCGCAGGTCCGCCGTGAGAGACGAGAAGATGCCGTCGAGAAATCGTCGAGACTGGTGCACGTACTGGTGCATCTGGTGTGCGGTCTGGTTGAGCATGTCGACGCGAAACTCGACCTCGCCAAAGTTGCCCGTCGTGCCAATGTCCTTGCCCTTCGCTGTTGCTGCCTCGTCGGCCAGCCGCATCGCCTGCTGGAACCACTCGGCCGCCTCCTTCATGTCCGGTGGCGGGCATACGAGTCGGCGCGAGCTTGTCGCGTCTAATGTCATCGCCTGCAGGTCGTTCGTCTTGGCCGCGATCCGGTTCCAGTCGCGGTCCTCGGCACGCATCCGCCGGATGATCGTATTCTCCTTCTCCAGCGTAGCGCGGTTGTCGACGTTGCGCGGATGCGGCCGGACGGAGATCGTGGATGTAGGTGCGCCCTGATGTGAGTTGACGAACTGATAGATGCAACTCACCGGAACTCCAAAGACATTCGTATCGACATTGCCCTTGGCAACATTAGTCACAAAGCTGTCGACCACATCTGAGAGGAGCTTGTCCACCTCGTCTGGCGGCCCAGATTTTTGCTTCCCCTTCGAAGCGTTGAGACGCTCCTCAAGTGCCCGCTTTGCACACCACGAGATGAGCCAACGCGCCTTTATGGGCTCCGGCTGGTCGACGGGGATGTGCTTGTAGAACGCAGCTGCCGACACGCTGCTGTGGGGCACACTCGGCTCTCCGCGGCCAAAACTCGACGACGCGCGCTGCCCGCGCATGCCGAATGAGCTCCGCCGCTCGACTTCGTGCCGCAGCTGGCGGTTCTTGTTGATCACCGGCGTGTCCGTTATCGGGAGGGGCACGACGCTGTCGAACACATTCTCGTTCAGTCTGCTCTTCCGTGCGCGCCGCTTCTCGCTCGGCGGCGGGGGAACGCCAGGCGACGGCGGTGGGGCGGCACTGGGTCTCGGCCGTGCGATCGGCCGGAAGAGAAGGTGCGGCACCGCTTGTGGTGCTTTTGGCGTGAACAGGCTATCAACCCGCGTTGATGGCCTGTCGTCGTCCTCTGAATCCGACGCAAACAGCGGAGCGCCGCCGCGTTGTGGAGCTGGCGACTGTATCGCCCGTGCGCGCGCATCCGGGTCCCGCAATCGTGCAATCTTCACTGTCGACGGCGGCGGCGGGAGGTCCCCCGGATCCATCTCGTCGTCGCGCTCGTCTATCGGCAGTGGCCTAAACGATTCTGTCGTCAGTGATGCGGCATGAGGCGGATGCGTACTTGTTCGTTTCTTCTGCTGTCAGCTTTGTCAAGTACACTAAATTCCTACCTCTGTCCGCGCCTTTTTCCGCTCCGGCATGCTTTCCCCCTCGCCCTTGGCGCCTGCTCGTTTCCGCTCTGCTCCCCGCTCCGCCCCGTTCGCCCGACTCCGACTACTGCTGCTGCTCCCCGGTCGCGGCTGGGACATGTGTGCGCTGTGGATGGATGGGTATCTAGTGTGCTGCCATGGATGGGTGTGGATGTCGGTGTGTGGTGCTGGGGGGGCCGGCCGGGGCGGCAGCAGATGGTGGATGGATGTTGTTGTTGTGAGATGGGTGTTGTTGTGGGTTGTGAGATTGATTGATGCTCGAGCTCGACCCAG
This sequence comes from Apiotrichum domesticum, assembly GCA_001599015.1. NCBI lineage: Eukaryota > Fungi > Basidiomycota > Tremellomycetes > Trichosporonales > Trichosporonaceae > Apiotrichum > Apiotrichum domesticum. The sequence goes on along the minus strand of BCFW01000001.1, from coordinate 807,075 downwards.
AGAGTCTTGTTTGTGTCCCAAACATTCCCATTCCATTATCGCGTGCACGCCACCCCGCGAGCGCGCGAGCGGAACCAAAAATACTGTCAGATATCTGGGATAATTATCTGAAAAATACAAACTCAAATAATACCACGCGTCCTGTCCGTGGAACATTCCGCCGCCTCCTCGGATCCTCGGCCTCCACTTCTCGACTTTGGCCTGACGTCGTCACTCAACTACTCATGACCATCGTCAATCTCAATCTTCAACCCCACTCATCCCCACGATGGCAGACCCAAACCTCGCCCTCATAATCTTCCTCCTCGTCCTCCTCACGCAGGTCGTTGCGTGGGTTGGCAAGTCTGTTCTGCAGGACGCCGCGTTTGCGCTGTACTCGTCCGTCGTCCTCGGCCCCGCTGCCCGCGACCAGAAACGTCTTCGCGCGCAGGTCCTCGAAGACAAGGCCGAGCTTGGGCGCACGTCGTCGCAGGACGAGTTTGCGAGGTGGGCGAAACTCAAGCGCAAGCTGGACAAGGGGCTAGCGGATCTCGAGAAGACTAGTGAGTTGAATCGAGGGAAAAGGAGGAGGATGGACAGTTCTGTTCTCCATTATCCCACATCCCTCTATATTTCTACCCCTTCAACGCCATCCTTTCCTCATACTAATCTCAGACACGACCCTCACGACGGCACGCGCAACGTTCGCCTGGCGCTTCAACACCCTCATCTGGGTAAGCACGACCGGCGCCCAGCTGGCCCTTGTGTGGTGGTACCGCCGCCAGCCGGTATTCTGGCTTCCGGCCGAGTGGGTCCCGACTCCGGTCGCGTACGTCCTGCAATTCCCGTCCGCGCCGAGGGGTGAGTTTGGAGCTAGAGGTGTCGACAGAGCATTGGACCTCTCCGCATAGAACCATCACTCACGCCAGGCTCGATATCGTCCGCTGCGTGGGGGACAGTGTGCAAGCGCGTGCTCGTCTCCCTCGAGGCGAACGTCAAGGCCATGCGCGCCCCCGCCGTCCCCGAAGCCGTACCCGTTGCCGTCCCGCAGCAGCCACAGGCCAAGGTTGAGGTTTTGGAGGACAAGCTCGAGCCGGATACGATCGACTAGGTTCCGCGCCCGTTAGATGTATGCCGTGTCCAGGAGGTTTTAATTCGGCGAGGCATTGCTTGGGGGCACAAAGATAGTTGGGGCGCGGGTGGCAGTTCGTTGCTCGTGCTGGTCCGGCTGACAAGGTGCTTTGCCACAGGCACAGCTCACTTGTTTATCCAGCAGCTGTGATCGGATAACATCTCGGGACACCCCTCAAGCACGCAAATGTCGAATAACGACAGTTGACACGGAAGACGTTCAAGACAGGGAAGTGGGGGTATGATCGATAAAGACGGGTGTGGAAGGAGGAGGACGGCGCCGCGACTTCAAGCAGCAACATAGTCACCGCGCTTCCTGCCCCAGTCAGGCTCATCAATAAATAAATGTACATTAAGACAACCAAATAAGCAACAGCGAAGTACAAAGAGTACAGATAAGACTTCGCGTCCCTTGCCTATGAGAAGGCGGTGAAGGAGGCTGTCGCAGGGGGGCATGTGGTGGTTGTATGTTGGAAAGCGAGGTGACGGCGTACAGCTCATAATCACATGCCTCACATAGAGTGACGCTGCCACGTCCCGCTTCGTACTCAATCACTCGGCCGCCCGCCCACGAGCCGCGCCAGAACCCTTTGCGTGAGCGCCCGCTGGGGCAGTATACCTACGACCAGGTGCTGTCGGCTGGCCCTGCGGCGGCCGACTTTGTGGCGACGGCGACGTCGTGGTCCTTGGCCCACACGGTGTACTCCTCGAATGAGACTTTGGCCTTTACGCTGCCGTAGACCTTCATGGCTATCGAGTTCCAGAGCGCGTCGCCGACGGCGACCTTGCCGCGGTACCCGGCCTTGTGGATGAGCGAAATGACGGCCTCCTCGCGCGTCCACCCTTGTTCCGGGGTCACGTCGGGGAGGTAGGTGGCGGAGAGGGTGCGGCCAGTCGTCGGGTGCGGGAAGGTTATGTGGATGCCGTGTACGCCGGGTGTCCACGACAGCGGCGTCGCAACGGGTGTAAACGGAGTGAGTAGGGATACGGATACGGAGAGCAAGGGAAGCTCTGCCGCCTTGATGGGTGAAAAGCGGTGGTCCTCGAGCGCGGCGACGAGTGCGTACTCTGCAATCCCCGTGTCGAGGCGCATGGGAGAAAAGTTGCCGATACACCCGCGCAGGGCGGGCTTCTTCGATCCGCGGACAGTGTTCCATGTCACGAAGAGGGCGCTGGTGTCAGCGGACAAGCGAGGGAGGTACCAAGATCGGATGGATGGAATGTGGGTGGGAAGCGAGCAGGGATAGGGACAGTGCGGGGTTCCCATGTACCATTGGCCATAGGTCATATGCACCGGTGTGCAGGTAACAGTACGCAGGCACCCACTCGCCGCAACGCCTAGCACAGCCCGGCATCGGCGATGGCAGTGATCACCGCGGTGGCCACACCGAGTGCCCGTCAACTGTTGTCCGCTGACCGAGGCGAGGCGTGTCCGCAATCAACACTGCGAAATACGTCCACCGATGACGTGACCGCAGTCACCCTCTCGGCAGTGGTACTCACAACTTGTCCTTTGCGTTGCTGAACGGCGCCTTGACATGTTCGCGGCCGGCGAGCGATGCGCACAGGCAGTCAAAGGCGTACAGGGCGTGGTCGCGGGTGCAGATGTCCTCGGCGGGGTTTGCGGGCGTGGTCGGGAGGGTGGTGCTCGGGGTCGGAGTGTCGCTTGGCGTGTGGCTGGGGGTCAGGCCCGGCGTTGACGACGGCGTGAGGGCCATTATGCCCGGAAAGAGGAGGGGAGAGACGGTGTGATGAGGAGGACGAGTAAGTGATGGAGGTGGGGGTGACGACGGTTGACGGACGATTAGTGTTAGAGCTAGCGGCAGTGCGGCGTGACGGGCTGTCTAGCGTCTAGGTGCCGAGTCAGAGCCAGGCGGAGCGGGTGGCCAGTGAGCAGTATGCTGTGCAGTGTGGGTTGGTCGATGCAACACGACACGCAACGTCGTGTGGTATCTCGAGCCGGCGAGCGTCAATGTTGAAAAGGCTGGTGAGCTGGTGAGACGGCTGACACCTCGACGCTGGAAGCTTGCGTCGCCTCGGGATCCGATATCCGATACCTATACCGGGCGAGTGTGTGTGTCTGGAACAGCAAGGCGGCGGATCCCTCCGCACGCCCTGCGCCTGCTCCTGGCTCCTGGGATCCTGTGGCTGTAGTTGTGTCCGTCGCGCGTCGACGGCGCTGCCGACGGGGATGAGTGTGGGGGGGTTGGGATGGGGGGGATGGTTGAGAGGGAGATGATAATGACGACTGGGAAATGTGTCTCTCTCAAAAGAGGGCTGCGACTGTTCGACGCACAGCAACAGTGCACCAGTGCGCACCAGCTGGCTATCAATTGCTCCCCCTGCACGGCGCCGCGGCTGTCGATCATAATATAAGAGGCCAAGCTGGCCAAGACAGCGCGGCCACCGGCCAGAGTGCAGATCGCAGATTGCAGATTGGCGTGATTTACACGCTATATACACGTGTAATTTGCTTCCGCGATACGCGATACGCGTCACGGGGTTGTGTCCCTCCCTTGCCTGTGTTCCTGAATTCCCGTGTTCGGACGCGCCTTGCTCTCTCTCTCTCTCCTGCGCGGGGTCTGCTGATCACTACTCACCGCAAGCAGCCGATACTACTAAGCAACCACAACAAACACTCTTCCCGACATCATCAGGTCGCTCAGAGACCCTCTCACGAATCTCTCATCTCTCTTCCACCCTCAGCGACGCTGCCAGCGTTCCGTCTATCTTTGCCAGTCGATCAACGCGCATCTTCCCACGCCTCTGAACCAAACGACACCACCATCATCACACATGTCGTCGCCCAACTCGAAGCGCAGCTCGCGCCCGGCCTCGGAGCTCTCCACGGCGGACATTTACGGCGAGAAGCACGGTATCCCCGCCGACGTTCAGGCTGCGCTGCAGAACGTCGCCCGGCGGAACCGCCAGGGTGAGTACCGATGAGACCCTCATTTCTGGAGAGAACGGCAGCTCACGGCAGCCGTGTCCATGGGCCGCCCACTCGTACCCACCCAGTCGCTCCCGGCCTTCAATTCGCCGCACTTCATGTCCGAGCGGGACACGTACCGCGCTGCGCAGGGGATCATCAGCAAGGAGGCGCTGCGCGCCCGCGAGATCCAGCCGTACGCCGCGACGGTCGACGCGCTCGACCTGGCCGACGACCGGCGGCCGCATTTCTCTCCGGACGAACACGAGGAGCGCGGCACAAAGCGCCCGGGAGAAGAGCCGGACGCGTTCGACACGCAGCTCATGCCCCCGCCGCCGCTGCCGCGCACCACGCGCGGGCTCCCCGCCCGTGGCTTCTCCAAGACGGTGTCTGCGCCCGTCGGCCGCCTGGGGACCTACGCCGGCATGGAGATCGACCCTGTCACCGGCAGCGCGGGCTTTTTGGACTGGGCGCGGCCTGGCCCCGAGTCGCCCACTGCTGGTGCCGGTGGTGTTGGTGCGGCTGGCGCGCCGGTGCGTGCCCCTGCCCCGGCGCCTGTGGGAGCCGGCTCAGGACCCGTCGCGGCGCCGTTCACTGCCGGCTTTGGAGGCTTCTCGCCGGCCACGTCGTTCGCGGCCCCGAAGGAGGAGGACGAGGAGGACGGGTTCGATGTCAGCGAGTGGGCTGCGTCCGAGGAGTTTTGAGGGTGTGATGAGAGAGGAATTATGCCACCCGAGGCGAGAGGCGCGACGTTGAGTTTGGCGAAGAGCGCGGCGGATTCGTTCTTGTACATTGCATGAGATTTTTAATTTGCACTACAAGTGTGTAGCGGGGCACGGATCAAGGAAGCGCAAGGAAGCGCTCAAGATGCTGTCTCGTGGTAATGGACAACGGGGGAGGTCTGTTGTTGCTTTCCAGGTTGATCACGGCATACAGTACAGTGCAATTCTCCTTCACACATTCCATAAACACCCTCTCAGTGCGGTATCAAGTATCTATCAAGCATCACAATCTCGGATGTTCGTCCAAAGGTTGCGAATCCCCTCTCCGCTCCTAGGCTCGGCACTCCCCAAACGCTTAACCGACAGGACCTCCCCCAGGCCGCGTACAAGTCAACCGCCGACATGTTGCTTCATACCCCGGCGTCGCTCGCGCTGGCGCGTCGGCGACCAGCAGTCGTAAAGCTGCAGAAGAAATTCTTGAGCCATTCGTACAACTCCGTCGTTTGGCGCCTTAATCCTCAGGCTGAGGCCTAAGACCTAAGGCCAGCTCGCAAGCGTGCCACGCCGCTGCCGCGTCTGCACCGCCTTGAGGTGTTCGCGTTAACAGTCGATCGCTTCTGATGTTGGACAGGTATCGGAATCGTCAAGGATGCAAGGATTGAGGCGTTGCGGACCCACGCGGACGAGGAACTCACGGACGATGGTCGTGCCACGCCGCGATGATTCTCGACTCAATTAAACTCATCGCGCTCAGGAATGCCAGGAATGACACACTGCTCACAGCCTGCTCGTGAAGATACATGGTTACAATCTCTGTCTTCGGATCTAGCTTGCAAGAATGAGGAACTAGGCCGCACCGCCGCCGCCACGACTCGGACCCGATCGATACGCTGACCAAGCTGGAGAGATACAAGCTAGTTGAGCGAGACGACTGGTGCCCGACCCGAGGAGTCACATGCCACATCAACTCACCATCACAGCTCACTAGCTCACAACTCTTAACCTGTATCGCAAGTGTCCACCCCGCGGAATGACATCACGTCCGAACGCCTTCCGAACTCCGTCCAGACTCACACTAGACAACTTTGGGAACGCACGAACGCCCTACGCTTCTGCACATGGTGCTTCGTATCTTTGGGGATGGGTCCGGGCCGTCGCTGTCGCCGGCGGTGGGGATGAGACAACGTGCGGAATGGAAAGAAAGCTGAATGTCGTCGGCCGCGCGTATATATTCACAGAGTAGCTGCTGGCTGTTTGGCCAGTCTCAACTCACTCACCCGAACAGCTATGCGGTTTGGGCTCCTCACCCTCGTTCTTATTGCTGGAGGGGGCCTCGCCCTCCCCGCGGCCCCTGCCACCTCCGCCGGCACCGCTACCTCTCCGGATCCGACCACCGTCACCGCGTCGCTGTACCTCCCGAAGGAGCACCGCACCGTGGAAGTAACAGGGCTGAACCGCGACGGGCTGGACCAGTTCCTCGGGATCCCGTACGCCGCGCCGCGTGAGTCCCAGTACGAGCAGCGCTGACCTCAGCGGTGGGAAACCTGCGCTTCCACCGCCCCAAGCCGGCCACGTACGGAGAACATGTGGACGCGACGCACACGCCCCCGTCGTGCATGCAGGTCGGGAACGTCGCGAACATGACCGAGGACTGTTTGTCTGTTAGCGTGCTCGCGCCCCCCGGGGCTGCGGGGAGCCAGGAGAAACTGCCGGTCATGGTATGGATGTGGGCCTGAATGAAGTAACCAGCTCGCTCACACCAGCTATGGCGGCGGATTCGTGTCGGGCAACCAGAGCCAGTACCTCTACCCCTTCCTCCCATCCTACGGTATCAAGACTGTACGTCCCCGTTGCCTCGGAACGTAGCTGATGGCAGAAACGCCCTTTCATCCTCGTGACGATGAACTATCGCCTCGCAATCTGGGGTTTCCCGTGCGTTTTCTCTCCTAGATCCGCTAACCCCAGGACTGGACGCGATGCGGCCGCCCACAAGGCGGGTAACCTCGGCCTGTACGACCAGCGCCTCGCGCTGCAGTGGGTGCAGGCGCATATCGGGGCGTTTGGCGGGGACCCGCGCCGCGTGACGCTGTTTGGCGAGTCGGCGGGCGCGATTTCGGTCGCGATGCACATGCTTGATCCCAAGCAGGAGCTTTTCTCTGCTGCCGTGGGTGCTGAGTTTGGGTTGCGCTGATAGTAGATTATGGAGTCTGGCGCGCAACAGGTAACCTCCACGGGGTTGCATATCGAGGATCTGTGGCAGGACAAGTACGACGAGCTGCTCGTTCTCACGGGATGTGACTCTGCGAACGCGGCTCGGCCTTGGGAGAAGGACACGGGCAAAGTCAAGGGCATGGGCAAGGACAAGTGGTCGGGGTGGGAGTGTCTGCGGGCCATGCCGCCGTCCGAGCTCCTGGCCTCCGTGAATACCCTCAAGGCAAAGTACCCCCTCCCGTAAGGTCGTAGTAGTTTTCCATCGTTCTGACCGCAGGTTCTTCTGGCAGCCCGGCGTGGACGGCGACATCGTCCGCTCCTCGCCGCACGCGCTCCTTCGCAAAGGCAAGTTTGCCCGCGTGCCCTTCATCACGGGAAACAATGTCGACGAGGGCACGCTCTTCACCGCCATCAACCCTATTCCCGTGACGGCCGCGAACCTCGTCGAGCAAATCCGCGCGTCCTTCTCGAAATCCCTCCCGGACAAGTTTATTGATAAGCTGCTTGCGGTGTACCCTGCCGATCCCGCGGCCGGCTCGTACGTCAAGAGCGAGGAGAGGCGAATACTAACTCCAGGCCGTTCAACACGGGCAACGACACGTTCGGGCATGATCCGGCATACAAGCGGTATGCGGCGATCATGGGGGATATCGTGTTTGTCGCGGGGCGGCGCACGCTTCTCCGCGCGGCAGCCGACGCGGGATGGGCGCACGCGTGGTCGTACGAGTGGGCGTCGATGACGCCCGGCGCGCCGCCCGACGTGGGATGTGAGTGAGATTCTCCTGACACCTCGCTGACGCATAGTTACGCACGGCGCCGAGATCGCGTACGTCTTTGGTGCGGCACAGGCCGCGTTCGGGTACTCGCCCGCGGCGGAGCGCCTCGGCGAGGCGATGATGAGTTACTGGTGCGTCCACTAGGAGATTGGGGATTGAGGGATTGAGGGATTGAGGAATTGTCTAATGGCAGGATCAACTTTGCGTATTCGCACACGCCCAACGGCGCGGGAAACGCCACGTTCTGGCCGCCATACGGCGACAAGCGGACAATGTTCCTTGGCGAGGAGCGTGTCGAGCCCATCGCGGATACGTTTAGACAGAACGCGACGGATTATCTGCTCGGTGAGGAGGCGGCAAGGGCTATTGGATGGTAGAGCTCTGTAGCCTGGAACATGCAGCTGGCGACTTGCGTCTCGCGTTCCAGTAATTAGCGATTGCCGTTCCCGACGCTACTGCGGATTGTAACCTCGCAAGGGGAGGTGCCGCGTTTAGACCAGCGAAAGCGAATATCCACTTATACCTCCAAAAGTGTTGTTCTCCACCAATGCAGGCCCATCACTGTGAAGGGTAGACGCACATCGCTGTCGCGCTCTCGTCAACGCCTGTCGCGCTGTCGCTTGCTGTATGCTGTTCGCGTCCGGGCGCTGCGATGGATGGAAGGCGACTGGGCCTCGTTGCTGCCCGTATGGTGGTCATGCGATGCTGGGCTTGAGCACCTCGCTGTGCCCAGACGTGTGGAAGGATGGCGTGCAGCACGGCTCGGTGCCCCGAAGTTGTGCACAAGACCAGTGATAGTGATAGCCTATGGTAGTTCCGTCGATGAGGATGTGGTGAATACCGGACAGCGTACAAGTGATAATGGGCGATTGACGCTCGATCCAGGTCATCTCATTGCACGAGCTCGCGTCCGTACAAAATGCCATGCAGTGAGGACATCAAGTGTTGGAGACAACTCGTGGATGGAACCCCTCAGCCAGCTCAGCCAGCTCAGCGCCATCAGCCCACGGGCCGTCAAGCCCCGGCGCGTGGGTCCATGTGAGACCACACCAGGATCGTTGCCGCCACCATCACGCTCGCAGGGACGCTGTCCGTGATCATCAACAGGGCAGGTTGTAAAATACACTGTCGATTCGCGATTCGATGATCTCAACGACATGCCAACAGAAAAGGAAAGAAGAAAGATTACCTGCAGAGGGATTCAAGACGCGAAATGAACAAGCGCACGGTGGGGTGTGTGTGAGTCATGAGTGGTCCCATGGTCGTGATTGCTGACATGTCCCGGTCTGCCTTCCCTCGCGCTCGCCACCACCATTCTCGAGGCCACCGAGTGTGAGCATGAGCCAGGCGTTACTGATGGTGTCCACATCACCAGCAACGTCCAACTCTAACCGTTGATCATCCACCACTACAAGAACGCGCACTTGACTCGAGTCCCATCCTCTCATCACTCTCGCGCAATGCTCGTCCAGCCCGCCGCCGACGATACCGACGACGCCTCGTGCTCTGCGTGCAGTGTGCGTGGCTTCGAGAGGGGTACCGACAACCACCTTCTCCCATCGGAGGCGGCCATCCCACGCATGGTACCCGTCACGACGCACTCCGGTGCTGCCTCGAGCTCCAGCTCGACAGACTCACTCCTCACCCCAGCGCTCTCCCCATCCTCCTTCCCAACCCACTCGCCACCAGCCTACTCCCTTTCCAGCCGCGGGCCCGCATTATCACCAAGCACACAGGTGAGCCTTCCCGCGGACGCGTCTCACCCCAGCTCATCCACATCGAGCGTGACGGCCTCTTCGTCAACCTCGCGACGCTCTCGTTCGAGCCCAGTCTGCTTTCTCCCGAGTTTCCGCACTTCGGGCTGACCTTTAACGATCTCGCGGGCAGTGGCGCGCGGCCGGGTTTCTTCCTCCGCATCTCCCGGCTCACGGGACAGGGCGCGCTCTGGACAGTGTACGAGGCGGACCTGCTCGCCCTCAACGTACCTCCCAACGCGGCATGTGCACCGAGTCTCCTCGCGCGCGTCATGCACCGCGTCGTCATCAAGGTTACGCGCTGTGGCGCCTCGGCCGAGGAGTACTTGTGGTGCGAGAACTCTGCGCTCTCCGAAGCCGACCTCTTCGTGGGCCCGCTACTCGCCACAGGCCTCGTCGGCACCGTCGTACCCACATTCTACGGCATGTGGAAGGCCCCGCTCCCCCGCTCCCCGGACCATCTGCTCGTAGCAGTGTACGAGCGTGTCGGGGACGCGATTGCCGAAGAGTGGTCGTTCCTTCATCCCTACTGGGTGTGAGTACAGAGTACAGCGGGAAAGTGTCGAGGTTTTGGGTGGAAAACAATTCCTCGGGAGGAGATCCTGATCGGCGATCGACGCCCCATCCATGCACGACGCGTTCTGCGATTTCTGACAGCCCAGCTCCCGTATTCAATCCCTGTACCGCACCCTACATTCTGCGGGTGTTCTGCACGGCGACATCCAGACGCGCCACATCCGCCGCCGGCTGAACAGCGACACGATCTGCCTCATCGACTTTGACCACGGGTACGAGGCGGACGGGGAGGAGCAGAAGGAGCTCGAGACCGGCATCCTCATGCGGCTGCTTGGGCGGGCCAAGCCCGAGAGCGAGGACGAGGTTGAGACTGCCACCAATGGCGAGCACGAGCACGACGCCGAGGACCTGGGGCTCGACTCGTGGTAAGCCCCAGTGGCTTCATGGCCGAGAAGATTTGAGAGACATGTCGAAGATAAGAGGTGTCAGTAGCGTTCGTCCGTGTTGTACTTGATTAGGGAGACCTAATGATCCTCGTCTGACGAAATTACACATTGGCATTTGGTGTGTCTCACTACTCATCATGTTCACTCACAACATGCGCCAAGCTCAATATGACAGACTAGTCGCAGTGCCCGTTGCAGCGATCTGCGCGTCGACTACCTCGAGCTACCTCCTGTCTGCCCTCCTGACCTCGTGCGTTCAACGCCAGGAACAGAGGAACTGACCCAGGCACAGGTATCAGGAATATCAGGAACCCGGGAACTTTACCACCAGATCCTTCCCTCAGGCCTCTGTGCACCAAAACAAGCATCGAGTCTAGCGTTTCCCTCCCAGCGCTGTCTCTGGGCTGCCTGCCTCTGTCCAGCTGTTAGCCTAACCTTTTGGCCTTGCACGAGCTACTGTACAAGCTTAAAGTTGCCCTCTTCACCTCACAACAACCTTCTGTCTCCAACGAGTGATGGATGACGAGCAAGCGTTGGAGCCAAACGCAAAACACGAGGCGTGGGGCCATGTGGGGAACAGAGTATCCCCATTTCTTGGATCTCGATACCTGGCGCGTATCGCCCAAGCCAGAGTAGCACGCTTCCCACTGGACGGCGGTCAGCGCAGCGGACACGGACCAGGCTTGCTGGTTTGGTGCTAATTGCCGCTGTGTGATCGTCGATGCCTTCCACACCTGGAATATCGGCGTCTAGGAAGGGGCCAAAGCAATAAATACGTAGGTTTGGTCCACTAGCGCACTACGACGCTCGGCGCGGTGATCTGCAAACGATATGGTGGTCGCAGGGGTTGATCCCGAGCCACCGCCACATCTGCAACAACGCTCTCCACAGCATGCAACACGCTTCCGAAAAGAGCAGCGAACATTGCACAGATCAGGTGTACTGTACGTACGCAGGGCACGGCTTGACCCGGGAGATTGGGTGGTTGGGGGACGGCGTTTCAGAATCCGGGACGGCACGCCGACTGCCGTTCGCGCCCGCCTTCAACGTAATGCTTCAAGGAGGTGCTTGAACATTCTCTCCTCTTCTGCGGCAAGCTCGGCGACTTTGGCCGCTTCGCTTCGAACATCCCAGGGGCTACAGGGTGTGCCGGCGGGGTGTCGGGCCGGGAGCCCCCTGTGGGAGATCTGTTGTGGTACCAATTGCACGCGGCGCTGCAGTGCCAGATTCCCCATCGAGCTGGTACACAGGTGGTGCAGTTACGTAGTGTACTGTACGGCATGGGCCTTACCGTCGTCGATATGGTTTTGACGATTTGAACGACGGACAAACAACAAGGCAAAGGAGCTCAAGGTTGGCCATGCGCGAGCTACTCTCAACCTTCTCTCTGGACCTCCAGACTATCCGGGCACCTTATACCCCACCTCTTCCCCAAGCATGATCGCTCTCGCAGATCCTTGTAAACCCTCTGTTATTAGTGCGGTCTCAACTCCAACTGTCCGCAGGCCCAGGAAAGCCAAACGTTCTTTCAGCTGCCCAGTCGTGCCTGCAGTTACGGGTGAGAAAGCGCATTTGAATGCCGAGAACCCTCAGGGAGGTTCTCAAACTTACGAGACTTGAAGCACAAACGCTGAGTGGTCTACTCCCTGCTGCAGGCTGCTCGTCCAGATTCGGTGCTGCGCTACATTGGCGGCATAGAGTGCCTTGGGCGAGGCCGTGACCGATGGGATGCCGACTACGGTCATGTCAGGGCAGCCCGTACTCCGCTCCGCGGTCGCCACGAGCCGCGAGAGCACGACTCCTCACCACACCCCTCCTCCTCACCCTTCTTCGCCTCACTGGGAGTGAGGTACAGTCACAGTCAGAACCGTGAAGCAAGCGAAAAAGCCCTCACCACGACAACCAACATGGTGGTCTCCACCGCTCTGGCGACGAGAAGCGAGCAAGGTGGTTCCAGAGCAGTCCGCCCCTCTTCGCTCGGCCTCGTCGATCTTGACACTCTTACCATTATCTTCATCACCATTTCTCGTCTCCTTATCCACACACTCGTTTAACACCCCGCGCGCAGCTGTTCTCGGCCCCGTATCCGGCCCCGACACTGGCCCTCGACACCGGCCCCGACATTGGCCACGACACCGGCCACGACATTGGCAGCTAAAACACGGACACCATGCGCGTCCTCTCCACACTCACGATCGCCGTGTCCGGCCTCGCGGTGAGCGAGGCGCTCAACCTCTCTCCCCCGCTCAGCACCCCCGGGTCCGCATCCCTCGTCGCCGATCGCGTCCTCCATCGGAGACAGCAGCCTGGTGAGTTTGAGAGTCTGTTTGCGCTCGAAACCCGGGCCCGGAACTTGCGTTCCGGCGTTCCGCCGGGTTGAGAGCGGTGCAGATAAGCCGGTGATGAGCTTGTGCTGACTTGCGCAGAAGGGTAAGTTATGATCGCGGTGTGAGGAAAGCTGCGAGCGTGAAACTCGTGTGAATCTAGTTTGTGGATCAGCACAAAGGGCAGCCAGGGTTACGGCCGTTTGGATGGCACAACACAGTGTGGCGCCGCCTCGCCAATTCAAGTCCATTCCTCACCCTCACCATTCCTCATCTCCGACACTCCACAACCAGTCGCAACGTGATGCAGAGATGAAGATGATGGTGAAAGAGCAGTATTAACCCCCAGCGTCGACCCGAACAAACCCCCAGGAGACACCCCCACCCCAGACGACAGCACCGTCATCGAGACGCCGACCGAGCCCGCGTCCATCATTGACTCGTCGACCAGCACGTCTACCGAGTCGTCCTCCACCACGCCCTCCGAGTCGTCTGCAACCCCTCCTGCCGAGACATCCACAACCCCTCCTGCCGAGACGACCACGACCTCAGAGGAGCAGCCGCAGACTACACCCTCCGAGCCGTCCCCCACGACTTCCGAGGACAAGCCGACTGGGCAGTCAACTCCAACACCCCCTGAGCCGTCGACTCCCACTGCCGAGCAACCCCCACCGACAGAAACCCCCGAGACCCCGTCGCCATCGACCCCAGCCGAGCCCCCTGCTCAGTCGACGCCGGTCGACACCCCCACGCCGTCGACGCCGGTCGAGCCTCCTCAGTCGACGCCGGTGAACCCTCCTGCTCAGTCGACCCCGGTTGAGCCTCCCGCTCAGTCGACGCCGGTGAACCCTCCTGCTCAGTCAACCCCGGTTGAGCCTCCCGCTCAGTCGACGCCGGTGAACCCTCCCGCTCAGTCGACGCCGGTCGAGCCTCCTGCCCAGTCGACGCCGGTCGAGCCCCCTGCCCAGTCGACGCCGGTTGAGCCTCCTGCTCAGTCGACCCCGGTCGAGCCTCCCGCTCAGTCGACCCCGGTTGAGCCTCCTCAGTCGACCCCGGTCGAGCCTCCTGCCCAGTCAACCCCGGTGAATCCTCCCGCTCAGTCGACGCCAGTAAACCCCCCTGCTCAGTCGACGCCGGTCGAGCCTCCCGCTCAGTCGACGCCGGTCGAGCCTCCTGCTCAGTCGACGCCGGTCGAGCCCCCT